>CATOUR010000136.1:2275000-2299459 GCA_951848785.1 Callosobruchus maculatus | reverse complement strand
TGGCAGCGAGAGAGCGATCTGCAGCTCCGCTCTCCGCATCTCGACTCGACGCGTGTCGAGAGTATCGAGCGTTGTCGGTCTGGGGGACCGCGGGAGGCTCGAGGTGGGGGGAGGGGGGCGATCACAGGGAAGGCGCCGCGTGCCCGAGCGCCGTGCTATCGCCCCATTGGCGGAGCGGGCACCTGCCCTCGGCGGTGGAGGGGGCCATTAGCGGCGCTCCGGCGCTAGTACCGCGGCCAAGGCATAGAGGGCCATCGCGACTGCACATACATGGGTCATAAAGGATTCGAAGAAGTAGAAGAGAAGGACGCAGCGCGTGAGAAATACTGCGGCCGACATTAGGGGACTCATAAACGATCTCGACGCGCGTAAAATCACCATCGCAAATCCTCTCCGCGTCGTGGAAGTGCGTGATCGTTTGTCGTTTGTTGTAATGGTAGAGATCGGTTCGTCGCGCGGCGGTAAATGGAGCCGTCGGCGGTGGCAATGAGTTCCAAGTTCATCATCGATAGCATGCTCCCCAAGTACCACCAGCAGTTCAACCACCAGCAGCTGTTCCACCACCCGACCAGCAGCGCGTCCGTCGTCAGCACTTCCTCCTTGGAGGCCAGCCTCTCCTCAGCGGTCAACTACAGCTCCTCGAGCCCTTTAGGGGGCTGCGGCTCGTCCGGGTCCCCCCAGCACTCCTCGAACGGCAGCAGTGCCTCCTCCACGTCGCCGGCTGCCTCCAGGATGTACCCCTACGTGTCAGCTGCCACCGCAGCTGCCGCTCATCACCACCATCAACAGCAAGCCGCCGCAGCTGCGGCTTTTGGTGCAGCTACCGGGTCCATGGTGCCCGGTGGGTTTCCTTCGTCAGCTTCCACAGCAGCTCTTGCGGCGGCCGCTGCGGTTGACGCGGCAGCAGCTGACAAATCTTGCAGGTAAGGTCCACATTCGATTCTATTAACAATACAAAGACTTAAAATATTAGCAATCAACCAAACAAGGCAAAGGCAAAGTCTGCAAAGCGTCAAACTGCAAGAGAGCTATACAGCAATGAAGCTAGTAACATATGCAGATGCAATTCGTTCGTGCATACAACTGTTTCATGGAGTTTTACCTAGATTAATATTGTTAAATGGATCTCCAGGTCCTTATGAGAAGCTTTACAACAATGGTTCGACTAGAAGGACCAAATTTATACAAAATTGGCCCAAACTTGACAGTATATCATTGTAATTCAACAATGGTTTGGTCGTCAAGAACCTAGGAAGAATATTTTGATCTGTAGCCATTATTATTTGTAAGCAACAGCTGTGAAATGCTTTTGAAGATATCAGCATTGTAACTAATATTCAATAAACCTGTTTCATATGTTTGCAATCAACCAACAAAGCAAAGACTGCAAATTATCAAACTGCAATAGAACTATACGGAATGAAGCCGGTAGTGTTACGAAGATTACTCTTAATAGGTAGATGTTCAGGTCGTTATGAGAAGCGTAACAATAATGGTTCGGCTTTTGAAGATATCAGCATTGTAACCAATATTCAATAAACCTGTTTCATATGTTTGCAATCAACCAACAAAGCAAAGACTGCAAATTATCAAACTGCAATAGAACTATACCGCAATGAAGCTAGTAGTCATACGAAGATTACTCTTAATAGATAGATGTTCAAGTCGCTATGACAAGCGTAACAATAATGGTTCGGCTCGAAGGACCAAATTTATTCAAAATTGGCCCAAACTTGACAGTATATAATTGTAATTCAATCATAGTTTGGTCATCAAGAACCTAGGAAGAATATTTTCTTGCGGATAAGAATATTTAGACCCGTAGCCATCATCATTTGTAAGCAACAACTTTTGAAGATATCAGCACTGTAACCAATATTCAATAAACCTGTTTCATATGTTTGCAATCAACCAACAAAGCAAAGACTGCAAATTATCAAACTGCGATAGAACTGTACGGCGATGAAGCTAGTAGTGTCTCGTAGATTACTCTTAATAGATAGATGTTCAAGTCGTTATGAGAAGCCTTACAATAATGGTTCGACTAGAAGGACCAAATTTATACAAAATTGGCCCAAACTTGGCTATGTATGATTGTAATTCAACAATGGCTTGGTCATCAAGAACCTAAAAAAATATTTTCTTGCGGATAAGAATATTTAGATCTGTAGCCATGATTATTTGTAAGCAATGGCTTTGAAATGATTCTGAAGATATCAGCATTGTAACTAATATTCAATAAGCCTGTTTCATATGTTTGCAATCAACCAACAAAGCAAAGACTGCAAATTATCAAACTGCAATAGAACTATACGGCAATGAAGCTAGTAGTCTTACATAGATTACTCTTAATAGATAGATGTTCAAGTCGTTATGAGAAGCGTAACAATAATGGTTCGGCTCGAAGGACCAAATTTATACAAAATTGGCTCAAACGTGTATAAGTGGAATTCAAGAATTGTTTGGTCTTCAATAGCTTAGGAAGAATATTTTCTAACGGATAAGAATATTTAGATCTGTAGCCACTATTATATGTTAGCGACGGATTTGGAACGATTTTGAGCATGTCAGCATGGTAACCAATGTTCAATAAACCTGTTTCTTATGAATACCTGTATCTAAATAATCAGTGTCTACATTTGGGTTCTTGTTTTCTCTATTTTGTATATCTATTTGTATATTATGATATTCATAAGTATCTATATAAGAGACAAGAGCACTAAAATCTCTTACGATGGTACTAGTAGTCTTTAAGATACCAATTCTTCTTCCTTCTGTCTTTCTTCTAAACATAAGTATGCTCAAAGGCACCAGAATTTGGACAGATACATAGCTATGTAGAGAATTTATCCTAGAGGGTCAGTTATTAGGTACATACCTATACTGACCCTGTTACTGATTGAAATAATTAACTACAAAGGCTTTAAAAGTTTATGAACTATCAGTTATCGTTACAGTTTAAAGATGTTGAGAACTATAAAAGATTGCACTTAACTTAATGTCATCTACAGCTGTTCCACTGACTTTTACCTTGTTCTACAGATGTTCAAGCTTGAGAGCATGGTAATTAAAACTTTTACTATCTACAATTTTAATGGCCACAATAAGCCCTTATTTGAAAGCATAAAAATAATGTCAACGGCTTCGATACAGTTTTTAAACCAATTAATATTTTGTATTTCGAATTATAAATAAGCTTCCACATCCACAACCAGGCTCAAAAACACCTGACTTCTTACAAATACTTGCGTAGGTCAATTCTAGAACATGTATATGAGAAGACTATCGATTAAATTGATAATAAAACGAGAGTGCCAAACCGAAGGATATAAAATAAACATGTACTAAACTGATAAGCGTTATGGGATTAGTTTAGTTTATTCTTATCTGGAATAATAAGTTTTAATAGCAAACAAACTCATAAACAAATGTCTGCATTGAGCATTGTCTCTGAAAAAGCAATAGAAATTATTTTGTTTAGTGACTGGATTTTAAAGAGAATAAAAAAATTCAAAATTAAGCCGCATTGCCAAGTCCAACCATAATATCCATGCTATGGATGATGTTAATATTTCCATTTTTACATTTTTTTTTCATACAGATCCGTAAAGTTTGACGCTAGGGGCACAAGATGGGTTCTAGTTTGAGTATTAGTCTCTGGATGGAAATCAGGGGCTTTGCCTAGTAGTCCGAGTGCACAAAATTCGTCCATCTTTAATTTTTATATCTATAGTTTATATCATCCCGCTCTATTGGTCCATATAGTACCACATCACAGTAGCAACCAAGTTCAAATTCTTACTAATGCTTCGACAAAATTTGTAGTCTTCATCATAGTTCGGAAGACATTGATTGACATTTAAAGGTATGCCGCTAGGGGCGCTAGTGTACCTAGTTCTATGCAATTTCCTTAGATAGGACATACGAATACCTAGAACCACCAGTTTGAAGACAAGTGTTGAGCGTGTTGCCATTTTGCAGTGCCTCCAAACCATCTATAAATCATCTTTTATCTGCCTTTTGTTCATATACTCATTTGTAAAGATAAGAGAGTCCTAGGCGCACCTTACTGAGTAAGTTATACTGACTTGAAGACTTCAGAGGTATCGTGTGAATTTTCCTTAGACATATGTATGTATGTAAATGTTTTATTTACTGAAAAGTGGTGAATCGAAATAGAATAAAGATTATGATTCCACTTTTGGACAAAGTGGTCCTTTTCAGATTCTCAGATTTTGAGGAGAGATTTCTACCCACCCTGAAGGTTGAACAAGATGTACACATTCATCCCAGTAGGTACCTGTCTTCACAACATCTCATTAACAAAGAATGTTTTTCTTCAACATCAAAAAACTAATTAGTTAATGGTACAGTGCGAAGCAATAGCACTCTGTTTTTTTCTGTTCCAGTGCACCTTCTTTGTCTTTCAGTCTGAAAATGATCTCAAATAGTGCGCAGGATGAATGTAGATGAAGTAATGCATAGACTAATAAATTTAATCAACAAGCCATCCAGAAATCACACATGTCAATATTGAATGACAGGTTCATAGTATGTAACCCTGCCCCTATATTTCAGTATCTTCTGTTATTATTATTGTTATTATAACTTTGTTATAGCAACATGTTCACTTTCCGTCGGACGATGTCGTAAAGTTTTATATACTTGTATCCAAGCAGTAAGCATATATTAGTCAATTATTTATTTATAACAATAAGTGTCTTCCTACACAAACACACCCACTGCTCAAATTACGCTACCTAAAAAATATTTTTGTTGAGGTTTAATCAAGTTCCTCATTAAATTAGTGTGTCATCTTTTCAAACAAGGATCGTACTGCTTCAATTTGATAATTTTCTTCAACTTCAATCTTTTTCTTACCTATGATAACATCTGCATTAATCACGCTCAAACTGTCTCTTGCACACCATTTCAATGTCTTGCGGTAGGCACGTATCCAGGATTTGATTTAGGGGGGGGGGTCCAAATTACGTGTCTGTCTTGTTGTATTGTCTGGAATAGTCTATTCTTCACTTATGCATTGGTAAAACTCAAACATCGCCCAAAAAACGGAAAATGATCAAACCTAAACGAAGCGTTACCAGTATCTATTGTGTATATTGGTTCGTTGAAGATTGCAGGCCAGCCGATACAACGTTGCCACGCATTGTAAAAAATAATTGTTTATACGACATAATTATACTTGACCACAGCTGCAATAATTATTCTCAAATCGATTAATTACATTTTTTTTATATCCTACATTGGATCAGTATCTTTCTTTGAGGCAATAGGCTATTGTGGTTCTTCCTCACAAACTCCTTAAGCCATTTTACTATTACTGTAATGACTGCAATATGTATATCATCAAACTAGCTTTGATATGTACATTACGGACTAGTATATAAGGAAAATACGAGCTTTACCCGGGGAAGATCTGGCAACATGGTTCAATAATTCTGTGCCAATATTCACCGTGGTTTAAACAAAATCTTTGCTTACTTCTTCTAACCTGTTCGAAATCGTGGGTTGAAATATTGCCTTTGGACTGTCATTGCCCTTTTCAAACAGCTTTTGACATAATTTTTTTAAACAACTATGCCGTCTAGATGGTCTCATACGCAGTACAAATGTCACACGACACCTTATTGAGCAAAGTTTTCTTTTTTTGGTAGTTTACAGAGCAAGACTTCTACACACATAAAAATAATTTCTTAGATGGACCACAGATGCTTTAATTCAAGTATACCATACCTTCCTATACGCGCAAAGCTATGCAAATTTTAAAGTGAGAATACGATATCTTTGACCATATAAGAGTTAGATTGAGAAAATGTCTGAAAAACTGGGAAATTCTTGAAAGTAAGAATACCAAAATCTTAAGTCAAGCATATGGTAATCTTGACCGAAGCATTTCATAATCTTGACTGAAGCATTTCATAATCTTAACTGGAGCATTTCATAAACTTGACGCAAGTAGCTCAACTTTATTCTAAAATTGTGATATTCTTGGATGAGGAATCTAGTAGTATTCTTTTGAGCGTTTGATAACTTTGATGAGTTCTTACCAAAGCCACTGTTGTTTCGTTCCAAGAAATGTATTGTATTGAAGCAAGCATTCAAACTCTTCTATGAGCATGTAGAATGTAAATATTTGTAAATCAGTCAGTGCCTGTTTAGTGATGGGTACACTGGGGAAATGGTTCTGCAAAATTTCTTAAACCACATTTAATATACATGGTACTTACCTAGAAATACCTGAGGCAGGTCTTTGCATCCCCATTTTTTTAATAGCTCACTCATGGTTGGATAGGTCCAGAGATAAGGAAACTGATGGGAACTGGGACGCGACTCAAATGGCGGTGGACCAGCACTATCGGCAGATTCGTTGACCGATGGTTGACGGTGGTATCACGGGTACCACGTGGCAATGGCAATTTATTTAACAGTTTGACTAGATACTATTATGTACTATTATGCAGGATCCTGGATGCAGGTATTACGCTACGGTGGCGAATGCGACAATTCGAAAACCGATAATGGCGGCGGACGCGGACGGGCAACAGGCATCAAATAAATGGTTTACTTGATACAAATATAGGGTGTGCTTAAAGCAGCGTTCATTTTCAAACCAAGATTATCATATTGTAAATGAAGGTTCGCATTTGCAAGCTGTCTATATTCTTGATAGAAATAAACGGAACACCGCTGGAAAAAATGATAATCTTCATATAAAATTATGAAATTTTTGTTATTAAATTATTATAGTCTTGGTTGCAAAGAAAATTATATTTTCTTTTGGAGCATATTTCTTTAAAATAAATATATAAATCAGAAATATATTATTCTTAATACAAATTTTCTATAATTTTCTCATAAAATATTCTTTCTTAGAGAGAGAACAGATATTCTTGTTATGACGTTATGAGTATGTATTTACAAGAATATCACAATTCTTGACTTGAGAATTTCTTTTTATGTGTGTATGCCATAAAAGACTACAAGCATTACATTTTTATAACCGGACAAAAAATCCGTGTGACATTGTCGGAGTTACGCATGTTTTTTGTTCGAAAATGAGCAAATCGACGTGAGCGGTAATTTGCATTATTTGCACAATTAACCTTGGTGTCAATCAGTTTGATTTATCACTAGGTCATAGATGATTTCTGGTTCCACTAAAATTGTCACGAAGCGATTACGTCATAGCTAAACTATCCCGAGAAATCCGTGCGATACCACTCTGAATTTTTGATTTACGATTTTACGGAATGCATGTGAGAATGTATATATATCTATGTGAATTTGCATTTGAAAGGGCAACATTATATAACTTGAGCAGGTGCGTGATCGATGGGTAATAATTTTTGCTATGTACATTACTAAAGTAGTAATGGATTCTGAGTGGAGAATGATGTTGACAGATTGTCATATTTTGTGGTAGTTGTCGTTTTAAGTGCACTATTCAGTTAGCGATAAGACTGTCATTTGTGTGTTCTGTCATTCTGTTCATCTATACGCTAGTTCTTCTATCATAGCGTCTAATCAGTTTAGGTAGGTGATTTGGATGCAGGTGTGGAAATAAGAATAAGGATCAAGCTTGCATCCATTCTTTGCAAGCTCTTGAAGTTTGTGGTAGTTGTCGTTTTAAGTGCACTATTCAGTTAGCGATAAGACTGTCATTTGTGTGTTCTGTCATTCTGTTCATCTATACGCTAGTTCTTCTATCATAGCGTCTAATCAGTTTAGGTAGGTGATTTGGATGCAGGTGTGGAAATAAGAATAAGGATCAAGCTTGCATCCATTCTTTGCAAGCTCTTGAAGCTATCATATCAGCTACATGGAAGATTGGCTGTATACAACCCGTTCCTAGGAGAGGCATCATGTCTAAGGTTATGGAGACTGTCATTAACACAAAGCTCCTGAAATACTTGGACAACAATAACATCATAAATGATCGCCAGTGTGGTTCCCGTAAGTACAGGTCTACGGTCTACGGGTGACCTCCTGGCCTATGTCACTCACGGAACAGAACAATTGAAAATCATGGCGCATCCCGTGTTGTTGCACTTGACCTATCGAAAGCCTTCGATAGAGAGTGACGTGAGGGACTTCTGGTCAAGCTTGCTGCTTATGGACTGCCACCTGGCCTGCGCCAGTGGCTGAATCAATTCTTGAACGACCGATCTCTGTTTGTTGTAGTCGAAGGCTGTTCGTCAGACGTATTTTCAATAAACGCCGGCGTTCCTCAGGGACCTGTCCTATCCCCCATACTGTTTCTGTTGCACATCAACGAGCTGCTGGAAATAACATCCAATCCAATTTACAGCTTCGCAGACATCAATATCGTGCATGGAACCAGGCAAGCCACTATCATCTCAGGAGATGGTACGTCGGCGACAGCAACAGGCCTCACAGATCAACGTAGATATCAAAACAATTGTCGTGTGGGGATTAGTAAATAAAGTACAGTTTAACGTACAGAAAACTCAGACAATAACACGGATAAAGAAGTCTCACGTTGGCTTACCAACTGTGGAAATGGAGGGCCACCCAATAGTCGAGTCACCTCCCGTCAAGTTTTTGGGGATCAACATCAACAATAACATGTCGTCAATATATCTAAAAGGGCATCCCAGAAGCTCGCAGTTTTGTTCCGCTGTAGGAAGCTGTATACACCAGAGCAACTACTGCTGCTCTACAAGGCACATATCCGACCATCTTTGGAGTATTGCTCCCATGTGTGGTGATAAGAAGAAGAATTATTATTATTATTATTATTAAAATGCTTTATTGAGTATAATATTCATATGAAAATGACAGACTGTTATAACAACTTGGAAGCTCTTATAGAGACCATAACTATTCAGATGGTTTTCCTTTTCTCAGTACAATATTACTAAGATGTTCCGCAAGGATCGGGCTTGGGTCCAACACTGTTCATGGTTTATTTCTGAGTTCTCATAAAGTTGCAGAAAAAATGTGGAAATTTACCGGAAAAATTTATTATGACCAATTTTAGTACAAACATCGTGCCTACGAGTGTGAACTGTGAGTGAAGGCAGCATAGTATAGATGCAGAATGTGGAGATAAGTAGTCAAGGGATGTATCCAATACCAAATCCATCGTGTATGTCATTTGTTTGATTGCCGTACACAAGGTGATACCTTCCACGGACGGTAGCCAGTTTATTTGCTTTGCATAAATATTTGTATATAGCAAGTAAAACATAACATAAACATACATCCAATCCACAGCTTTGGATTGCAGTACTTTGCTCATAATCAGTAGAAGACCATTGCATGTATGTAGTTGAGTTAGAGATTGGAAGATTAAAGCAACTGTTTTATACTGTTACATGTGATTATTTTCATACTATGGGAAAACAACAAGCACATGTGGCCATGACAAAGCTTACTAAAATATGGCGTGACCATAACACCACTAAAGCTACCAAAATGTCGCTGGTTCACTCTCTTGTGTTCTCCATATTTTTGTATGCCTCGGAAACTTGGATTGTTAAAAAGGCAGATCGAGCTCGCATAGATGCTTTTGAAATGTGGACGTGGAGGAGAATGCTGAGAGTTCCTTATACCGCCCATCGAACTAATGTTTCCATACTGGATGAGCTCGGTAATCCAAAGAGACTATCCTGCATTGTGTCGACTAGAATGCTTACATTCTTCGGACATATTCTCAGAAGCGATAATATAGAGGAACTTTTAGTTCAGGGTCATGTCCCGGGTGGGCGGCGCCGACGCCGTTCCCCTACACGCTGGGAGGATACGGCGAAACGGTTGCTGGATATGAGTATCAAGAGCGCCACTGAACTGATAGTAAATCGCGAACGATGGCGAACTACAGTTCTCAAAACTATTGATAATATTCGTGTCGGCAATACTCTAGCTCCGATTTAATGCATTTTACGAGTTTACATGTCTGTTAACACATTATGACTATGACGATGATGGGAAAATTATAAAATGGTACCATCCTAATGTGTGGGAAGTACTGACTCATCCACTTGACTTATCTTTTTTACTTTCTTATAACATATCCAAAGCAAAGCAGACCTTGTGCTGAAACATCTCATAATAATATTACGTGTTTCCCCACATATGCTAAAATAATTCTGACTCAAAAGCAACTAAATATCCAGGAACTACAAAATATGACTAATACCTGATCATTCATTCTTCAAACTACAATAATAGCTAATTACTTTGTTTAAAGCAAGTCATAATAATTGAATGGCACCTTAATGGCCAAAGCTGCAAACAATTTTCAATTGTTTTATGGAAAACACATTATGGCGGATATTTTATTGGCTCTAATGGAGCTTTCATTAAGCTCTAATGATTCTTTAAGACGAATTGAGTAAATCTACGAATGTCGCATGAATGTCAAAAATATGTAATAAAAATAATGATGTTCAAAAATATCCAACAGAATTACTCTTCCAGGAAAGTAGATTGTTAACTGTTGAACAACTGTATATTAAAACTGTAATAAGATTTATGTTAACTAGCACATACCTATTATAGGAATAACTTGCCCCATAGTCATAACATCCGTAATGTTTCAAATCAAAACTTAACATTATCCTTTGTCAGACATTCAGCCTCTCAGAAGCATATCAGTTACACTGGTCCTAGGATATTTAACCTGTTGCCTATTTCTATTAAAACCAATCCATTTAAAAAAGTTAATAATCTAATAAATAGCTGGATCCTTGAATGCAACTTTTCTTCAAAGTATATAGTGTAAGTAGTGAATAAGCCTAACACAAACAATAATACCAAGCAACTGTTTAGACGTAAATGCAAGATTAAACAAGTAAATATCCAGCACACACAGATTTTTAAAATCCATCGTGTTGGTAAAAATAATATTTATTTCAAGAAGAGGTACATATATGTATGTTAGCTGCCATCGCATTTGGGAACCCCCTTTATTTATTTAATCACGAATTTGATTTGATGAAGGCACTTAATATTATATGGCTATTGATTATAATTAAAATTATATTGTCGAATGTAGAGAACTATTAAGCACTCTAATGTATGTTGCTAAGCTTGCTATTATTGTTCTGATTGATAAATAATTTCTGTAAATATTGTAACGCTTTATTAGAACTCGCTGACATGTACATAAATGGAATTATTGTCGAAATAAATAAATTTAAAATTTAAATTTAAATTAGTTCCATAAACTTCATTTTATATTTTCCTTTAATGAATGTTCGACATAGCTATTAATTACATGTTGTGTATTAGAGGAACACTACACATGAAGTAAGTTCATGAACTGATGAAGGCTGGAAGCCTACGCTGCTGTAGAAGCTCTGCGAGAGGATAAGTGTCGGTGTACGTTAGATTTGAAACGCTGCAGGTTGTAGCCGTCAGGAAACAAATTTCCCGGCAGCTCATTCCACAGCGTCGAGGTTCTCCAAAAGAAGGAATGCTGGAAGAGACTGTGTCCAGAAGCTTTAGAGAGTGGTTCGGAACGCATCTCCACACATGGGAGCACTACTCCAACGGTGGTTGAATCTGTGCTCCGTAGAGCAGCAGTAGTTGCTCTGGTGTATACAGCTTCTTACAGCGGAACAAAACTCCAAGCTTCTGGGATGCCGTTTTGCTTGACGTGAGACTTCTTTTTCAGTGATGTTGCCTGAGTTTTCTGTACGTTAAACTGTACTTGATTTACTAATTCCCACTCGACAATTGAAGGGTTTTTCTCATGAACAACCAATGCCAAAATACAAAAATTTTCAGGAGGCTCAAAAACATTTAAGCTCTGTGGCATTGGTTATTTTTACACATTAAGGGGCCTGGATACACACATTGAAACATACGTATTTGCCATGTAAAACATGGACTCACAATTTCTCGCATAACACGCTCTATTTTCAGACTACATAATATATAATATTTCAGAAGGCGATAGTTAAGACCTTAATGAATGTCAACTATTTTCGATTTTCTCAAAAAAGTTTTTTAATGTGCAAAAAGCTTGCAATGCAAAATCATACATTCTATAAATGCCTGTAGTTTAACGACCAAACACGGTATCAAAAAAAGACTAAATAGTTGCACAAGCGCAAGCTTTCTTCTTCAATTTACCCTTTGAATCATTACTGTAGGTTTAAAGGTAACTTCAGCAGCTTGGAAATGCGAAATTCATTTTTATAGTGACCTTTGGACCTTAACTTTTGACTCTACCTTTGAATTTTTGGACTTATCGGCCCTCAGACACACACACTGGAGAAAGGGAACAGGCGGCCACGCCTCCTGGCTAACACGGGAATACGTCTTTTCTTGGATTCTCAATTTCGCGCGCTATACCCTAGACCCTTAATGGACAAGAATTATATTGTTTCGCTTCACTCGCATCTATCGCTGCAATTATGGTCTAAATATCAGAACAACTGATACTAATAATAGCAGCAGAACCGGAACTGACTAGAGTTTACTGGCCTAAACTACCAATGTCTAATGATTTTGGCTATACTTGATATAAGCGACAGTGGCAAAGTTTTTGCTAAAACATTGTAATTTTGGGCTCATTTTATCCATGGGCGTTGGTAGTTTATGCCTTGATAATATTTTCGGCTGATACACATCACGTTTCTATTGACAGTGGCGCCAATATGTAAAATTTGTTAAAATATGACATTAGTTGTTTTTTATAAAGACCCTTCAATTGTTTTGATATATACGTTGATCTGTGAGACATGTTGCTGTCCCCGACGTACCGTCTCTTTGGATGATAGTGGCTTGCCTGGTTCCATGCACGATATTAATGTACTGTCGTCTGCGAATCTGTAGGTTGGATTGGATGTTATTTCCAGCAGCTCGTTGATGTACAATAGAAACAGTGTATGGGAAAGGACAGATCCCTGAGGAACGCTAGTGTTTATTGAAAATACGTTTGATGAACAGTTTTTGACTACCACAAACAGATATCTGTCGTTCAAAAAGCTATTCAGCCACTGACACAGACCAGATGGTAGTCACACTCCGTCGAAGGCTTTCAATATGTCAAGTGCAGCAACACGGGTTTCGCCAAGACTTCCAATTGCTCTGTTCCACAAGCGAGTAACGTAGGCCAGGAGGTCATCTGTAGAAACCATACTGGCGATCATTTATATGAGGTTATTGTTGTCCAGGACTGCCATTGCACTCTTGTATACTTCAAATAAATTATCCAAAAAACAACAACAAACAACTAAATTACGAAAATGCATCCAAGACACTCGTTTGGAGCGTCTGACAGTAGCATCAATCACTTAATAACAAAGAAAATTATTTAAGTAGCTGCTTTATTGGATCCTCGCATATATAGCAGTCGATAACATCATCACCCAAATCGCTATTAAACGCTATTAAAGCGTCATAAAAAACATGAAAACGATCAATTGAGGCCGTTTTCAAAATTATCCTCCGCTCCACCATATACATAATTCCATCATTCTATTTCCAAACGTTATTGGCCTTTATGGTACGCGCGGTCTCATTAATTGTCTGATAATTGTTTCTATATGGAAATACGTTATCGCTATTGCTTTTATTCGTTCTGAAGCCATGGGCTATGCACTTAACTTCAGTGTCTCGATATCTGCTTTTCGTTACAGTGTATCTCAGGTTATCTGGTTTGGGACAGACCGGTTGTGTTGGTACCTACTATAAATGATGGATTTATTTTTTTTTTTGAGCGAGATTGTCTTTTTTGTTTTAACATGCTTTGATTAGCTCCATCTGTTGGCGACCTAGGTTAACAACAAGCTGAGCGACACTTACTTACTTACTTACTCCATGGCTCTACAACTCGGGGTGGGTCTTGGCCGTCTGTACTATTCTCCTCCATTGTTGCCGGTCTTCCATCAATGCTGGGTCATATTGTATACCGATGGTTCTTAGGTCCGCTTTTATGTTATCGCGCCACCTCATTTTGGGGCGCCCCAAAGGTTTTCGTCCCAGTTGTGCTCCTTCCCAAGTCTATTTAACCATCCTCGAGTCGGGCTATCTTTGCACATGCCCTGCCCATTGTAGCCTTCATCTTGCCTTTATCTCCTGCACAATATCTGGATCTTTGTATAACTCTGATATCTCTTGGTTAGTTCTTGTTCGATGTTGTTGTGTTACTGGGGCTCGCAGCGGCCCAAAAATCCTGCGTAGAACTTTTCTCTCAAACACTTTTAATTTTCGTTCATTATCCTTGGTCAAAGTCCAGGTTTCGCTAGCGTACATAACAGTTGGTCGTATGGCGGTTTTGTAAATTGTGATTTTTGTTCTTCGCGAGATGTTTTTCGATTTTAAAACTGGTCTTAGTGCATAGAGACATTTGTTTCCACTTTGAATTCGGATGAGCGACACTATAATAATAATAACGTATGTTGCAAAAGTTTTGAGAATTTTTTTCAAAACTCGGGAGGTAGTTTCACCGTTGGAAACAATCCGGAAATCGTTACTATGGTAACCAGTCCACAATTAAACGTAACAATAAAACCATTTTGGTTATGACATAAGTTCTCAAAATGTCGTACAAATTAGATATTCGGAAGGGTACTTACAGTCTAGTTGGACGACAACAAAAAAAGAAATAGTTCGCCTATATCAAGATCAAAATATTTCTGTTGTCACAATTTATCGAGCGATCTGTGAATGTGAAGAAGGTATTCATTGTATAAATTTACCAAAAAGTGGACATCCAAGAGCGTTGAATGCTGCTACAGTTCAAAGAATGGTTAACAGAGGTGAACATCGAGTTGGAACTTCAATATGAAAGCTCGGACGCATTTTTCACGTCAATGCTAGCACAATCTGTAGAGAAATGAAGAGAAATAACTTAAAATTCCGAAAGAGAAGAAAATGTCCAAAGTATTCCCTAAATCAGTTAGAAAGAATTACTCAATGCTGTCGCAATTTACGTCGTATTCATTTTGCTGGCAACATAAAAATTATTCTTGACGATGAAAAGTATTTCACATTTTCGAACTCAGAAATCAAAGGTATCTAGTGATGCTTTTTATACAGGAGACTTTGAAGCCTGTCCAGATAATGTAAAATTTAAACAAAAAGAAAAGTTTGAAAACAAAGTGTTAGTGTGGTGCGCTATATCAGACAACAAGTATTTCACAGCCGTACGTTGGACGAGTTAGGGCCGAAGCGGTTACAGTAGAAGTCTATACTCAAAGATGTTTGCCTAAACAACTCAATTTTATTAATACCCATCATGCTAATGATGTTTTGGCCAGATCTGGCCTCAAGTCATTATGCTTTGCGTACAAGAAACTGGCTAGAACAACACGGAATACGTTTTGTACCACGAAACGGCAACCCTCCCAATCTTCCTCAAGCAAGACCTATCGAAACTTTTTGGGCACAACTGAGTGCCAAATTTTATAACAATGACTGGGAAGCTCAAAACGAACAGCAGTCAAGAAGAAGAATAATAAAGATCAGAGAAAAGCATCTTACACAAGATCTTACATAAGACTCAACTTAGTTACTACTACAAATGATAATACAGCGTAGAGTGGAGGGGAAGGTATTGGAAGAAAGGAAAAGAATCCAAAATCCAGAAATATGAAGAATGGAAAACTTCAACATTGAAGAATTGAAGATTCCCTTTTGAAATGTCAAGTCGAAATTTAGAGTTTGTGGATCAATAGTCTATACATATTGGAAAAGTAAACCTATTATATATGGGCTGCTGAGGCCCACAATCTGCAGTTTTAGTAAGAAGCAAGAAGCATGTCATGACTAGTCAGAATTATGCCAATACGCTCATACAAGGTATACCCTTCAAAAGTAGCAATATTTGTACTTGTTAGAAATAAATAAATGAAGTGCTAGTTTATCTCAGAATTGACCCTAAAAAACACTTTAATTATTTATACGTTTTTACAACCTCTGACCTCTCGGTCCTAGTTTCTTTGTTCATACGTCCTTAGACGTGGAATCAATCAATAAAACCCATTTTTCTTCCCAAATCCTTTGATCCATTCGTTTACCTTCGGCCGACATTCAGAATCGATATAAAATAAGAAATGTAGCTCATAAATAAAGTCCAATTGATCCAATAATAGCCCCATTATGTTCCCATTCGGTAGGAGCTTGGACAAATAAACGCCTTCCTGATGGAGTAAACAAAAAATATAGCGTATTGGTATTCTTTGTTGGAACATCTGAATTTCGGGATGGATGATTTTGATAGTGTTTTACTTTGTGATTGCTAATGTATTACCGACTGATAAACCTTCTTTGATGTGGCTTTATTAGTGTTTGTTTGGGTACGTGAATGTTTGGCGAATCAACTACGGTACACATCAGGAAACAGGGTGAATATCTATATTGAGACAAAAACTAGTTAAAAGATCCTAATTCTAATATCACAAGGCAGAGCAAAATAAAAATAATCAGCATAAAGTATCTGAAGATGGTGTAGTTTTAGTAGTCGAAATTTTGAATTTTTGTGTATTTTGAACAAATAATTGGCATTACGGTTTTGTAAAATTAGATAAATTCTCATTAGGTTTTATCTGCGGAATAATGATCCTTAAACATATTTTCCAGAGACGCAGATTGAGGCAAGTGTTGAATGAAATCTAAAATCTGAAAAAATGTAAAGGGCCTCCTAAAGTAAAATTGCAGACGAAGTCTGACAGTAAATATTAACCGGACTGATTGCATGAAGCACGTATATTTAAATATTAAGACACAATAATGTGATCCTCTACACATGGGAGAAATACTCCAGTGATGGTCAGATCTGTGCCTTTTAGAGCAGCAGTAGTTGCTCTGGTGTTTACAGCTTCCTACAGCGGAACAAAACTCCAAGCTTCTGGGATTCGGTTTTAGCGATACTGGCAACGTGGACGTGCCAGGAGATGTTGTTTATTTTTTTATTTATTTATTTACGGGAAACGCCCTTTAGCAGTTTGAAAATAGTAATGTATACATATAATAAGGTTATGGAAATAGAAAAAAATTTGCAAACTTAAAAATACAAAGCAACCATCTAATAATAAAAATACAAAATAGCACACTAGTAAGAATAACCTATTGAATTGTTCCTTGAATTCCGTTACAGACACACCAAATATTTGTAGCTGATGATGATTAACCTTCCTAGTACGGTGGAAAGGCACATAAAAATACCTAAAATTCTCCCTTCTCGGTCTGGCAGGAATTTCGACATTGACTAGCTCTACCAGTCAGAGCAGTCAAAATTACTATTGACAACGCCGTAGAGAAAAGTGAGTCAAGCAAAATTTCTACGATGAGACAATGACCCCAAATGGAGTTGATCCTCTATGGTAGAATAATTGTGATCTTCAATGATCTTCAATTACAACATTTGCTTTATAAGCACAAAAGTGGAGAAACATGCTGAACCTTCTCTACCGTATTGCTATGAACAGCACGGTGTAACAATAAAAATGTTGCTTGGTCATGAACGACCAGCCAACACTTTTATTACTCATAGCAACCAGTAGCTCAATCAGTTTGCATGAGACTAGGGTATGTAGGTGCGTGCGTGTGTGCGTGAATGTGCGAGTCTCGTTAGCCGCCAAGAAATGAAAACTAGGACAACAATGGTTTAATAAAGATTTATTTTAGTATGTATACGAATGCAGTACATTTAATTTTTTTTTAAAAAAGAACTTAGCTTCAGAAGGAAGTCCTCGTAGTAGTGCCCTTCCGAAAGGAAGGTGGTGCTCCAGAGAAGGCTGGCTTTTTGAGGAGTTCAGGTGGTGCCCCAAAGGTGTGGTGTCCCCAAAGAAAAGTTTTCTTCAGGAGTTCAGGTTGTGCCCCAAAGGTGTGGTGTCTTCATGGTGGCACCCCGACCAAGAAGGGTGGTTCTCCTGTGAAAGAGTTATGGCTGGTATTAGCACCTTGTGGAGAAGTTCACAGGACTTCACGATCTGTTTCTGAAGTATGGATCTTCATGCGTTCTTACATTTTGATAAATTGCATTCATATACTTCAGAAACAAATCTATGAAGTAGCATGGGGGAATAAAAAAGCCAAAAAGCAGATAACTTTCAAATGTTCACATGGTAAAGATTAAAAAAAATATAGATATATACAAGAGCGAATAGTTTAAAAAAAGATTCTTAAATACTTTGCATTTTCAGTCCTACCGGATCTTTTCAGATATATAGTGATAAATAAAATAAATGTACAAAGTATGTTCAAAAATTTACAAACTTTTTCCTCACGCCTTGTAAAACAAAATTACCAAAATGTCCAAAAGATCTTTTCATTGCGTTCTCAATTAGCAAATCTGAGTGCTAGGTATTTTTACGTAAAGAATGTCATAAAAAAAATGTGAAACATTAAATACACACAAGATAAGGCATCTTAACACAAAAATATATGGCTAGAAACAAAGAGTAGTGTTCAGCGAATCTTTTGTTAGGTAATTAATAAATATACGGTGTAGGATTGACTTGATATTTAAAGATTAAAATGTTCGCCATCACATGTTCATGGAAAAAAATATATAAATCGGAAAAATCACATTCCTACACAAAATCATATTCCTAAAATAAATATGCAGAAGCAATGAAAATATGGGAAAGCTTAGTAATTAAATCGTTATGATTACCTTGATTAAGACATAATGGCACAGACACAAAAGATTGTCTTAGAGAGACATAATTACATTAGCTGTTAACTGTTTGAGTTCAAAAAGCAAAAGGAATGAACTATTACATTTTATCTAGAAACTAACCTCGGTAAACAGAGAGAGCATACCCCCCACTCATTAGATTTTCCCAAAATTTGGCGCACTTGCGCAGTGTGTATAATTAACAATATTTGCAGCTCAAGGGAGTAGAGATGGGAAAAAGGTAGAGGTGAGAAGCAAAATAGTTATAAAAATGTACTAGTATAATGAGGAAGCAGTAGCTAAAAATGGAAGTTGTAAACTATTTGTATATGGTAGCCAAGTAAATAATGTAAAAATAATTTTGAAAACGGGTGAACCGTTACACTCGGCACCACTTAACGAAAAAAAAATTTGAGAAGCATTCGAGAATTTTTTTTTTTAAAAGAAAGTAAAGTTAAAGTTATCACTGAGGGATCAAAATCAACCATTTGTCCTGATAACAAAGTCAGATTATGTTTTCGTGCTTCCCCATGCAAATCTCAAGAATTTGTAGTAATCTACAACCTACAAAGTCTATCAAGGTGCATGAAAGAGCAAGAAGACGCAGGTAGAAAACAAAAATGTTGGAAGAGAAATGGGAAGAAAAAGAGATAGCCTCAAGTCTACCAAACAAGAGGGATGGTTATAGCACCAACTCGCTTAAAAGTACAGTGAAGCTGCACTGAATATGTACTACACAATGAAGGTAATAAATTGTGAAGTAAAAAAAACAAATGTACGCAACCTATCAAAGCCTAATATACTTAAGACCTAAAAAAAAGCTCGTCAAAACTTTGACAAAAAACAAAGAGTTTCAAGACTTACTAAAATAACTAAAAGATCGATGTCTATACAAAATCTAAATACCCTAAATAACCATGAGTAATACTCAAACAAAATAGAGATAACCTTAATATTCTCAACAAAAGATTGTAAAATATTCCACTGAACAGACTTAAGAGAAAATTCAAATCTCTAAAGCATGAGTATAAGACCAAACTATTTCCATTTATGAAATATTAAATGAAAAAAAAATTGTAACACCATAAGTGTTTCTATGAAAACCCAAAATAAAATTTAAATTTTGATCAAAATATTTTCTAAGTACTAACTATAATTCAGTAATGTTCTGATTCAATAAAAAAAATTGGAATCCAGTGATGTTCTGATTCGATAAAAGATCATTATGATTCAGTGATCAACAAAAAAAAAGTTGGGCGCCAGCAGTCTAAAATAAGACTACAAAAAAAAACAATTAAAAACAAGTGCTTGAGTGATATCATTTCAAAGTCAAATACCTGAAATTTTTCAAATAATAAACAGCGAAGTAAATTCAGAGAAGTTCTGTGTCATAATAGATTCAAAAGAATGAATTCACAAAGGCTTAACAACATTAAATTGAATTCAAAAATCAATTCAGGGAAAATTTATATATCATATTAAACTTAAAAAGAAAATTCAGGGAAAATTTGTTCCTCAAATTGAATTCAAAAATAAATTTAGGGAAAATTACACATCATATTGAATTCAGAAAAGTACATCCAAGGAAAAATTCATACATCATGTGACAATTTAAAATAAGCAAAATTATTTAAGTGAAATAAGTATCACAGATCTAATCTTCATTAATAAATTGATTCAAAAAAATTCAAACATCAGTGTAAGTTTAAGATCTAATCAAGAAAAATCTTTTAAAGATCGCATAAGCCAATACAATAACAATAATCAAAAGCTTGAACTATTTGCGAGCATGTAAGCACAAGGATCTTAGTCGATTAAAAATTATAAAGTTCAAGTAAGCTAACAAACGAAGATTAAATGCAAAATTTCAAGAAATGTTACCAAGATTTTAATCCACCAAATATCAGATTACTAAAACTGTAACAAACTCATATCAAGTTATGAGTGCAAAGCGAAAATCGTAAAGTTATACATTCAAAGTGATTTAAAAAAACTAATCTGTGATAAACAGCTCATATGAAAGAAACTAAACATGAAAATCTCAGGCCTACAAAAGTCATTCCAAGTACGCTGCAGATTTATAGAAACGCATACCAGGATAACTAAAGAGGATAGAGACAATCAGGGGTAATTTCGTTCATGAGAGCTAAGTGAAATTTCTTTTTAAAGCCGTAAATCTTAAAGTGATTTTAAAGTCATAAGGAATCTACTATAATGAACATTGAACAAGTACCATGAAAACAAATCACACATGAAAATCGCAAACCTACAAAAGCCATTCCAAGTACGCTGCAGATTTATAGAAACGCATACCAGGATAACTAAAGAGGACAGCAACAATCAGGGATGATCTTATTCATAAGTAAAAATTTAAAAATTTACATAAAGTTGAAATGACATGACATGGCATAAATGAACATAGGATTTCAGAAATCTACCAACAAACAAAGTACATTACAATGTACCATATCAAAAGTGTTTCTTCTACGCCAGAGGTTTCAAGAGCTGCCCGAAATACGCCAGATTTATAAGTATGCATATTGCGACAGACAAGTGAACAGAAAATGCATACAAGAAAAGCGCTTTCGATCCAAGAAACGTCATAGGTCTTACATCAGTCTCTATAACACAAAATTTGGAAAAAAAAATTCCATAACAAATAATATTTCTGAAAACATGTTACAATATACTACAAAATTCAATAAAATCATACTATGAATTAAACCAATTAATCAAAATTGTAAAAACTATCAAAAATATCAGTGAAAATTTAAGTGTGCTCACAAATGTTCAGTAAGGTTAAATTTAAATTTGCTCAGAATTTGGAAATCGATGTTAAAGTATAATTGTCACAATAGTATGTATATCAAAAATTTTGGACTATAACTTTTCAGAAGGTCGCAAGCAACGGTCTTAAATGTCCTAAGGGGATCTATTGGCAGACTCTTACTGCCGCCTAGAATTTTTAAGGGGCGCTGGCTAATTCTTTCTCTGACACTGACGCTTGAAGTGAGAATGGCGGTGCATTTTCCCTTCAGACGTCTCGCATCTTCGCCCAGTACAGCAGGGCGCATGAAATTTTGGGACTGGGACTTATAAGCAAAAACTATACATGAAACAAACAAAAGTACAGATCACTACTTGAATCTGAACTCGCTTAGTGATAGGCATAGTTACCATTAAATAAGACCTCAACTAGAAAATGGAGAGACAAAAGCTAACAAGAAGTGCAACACTAAAAATATTAAACACTTCATCGAAAGATAAAAAAACTCGAGCATGTGTGTACTTGAAAACATTAGAAACTAGTATTCTGGAGCAATACTCAAAACTTTTAAAATTATTTATCTGGCCTCAACAAATACGACTGCCCTTATCAGTCTTTCAATCAAAACAAAACAGAGACTAGAATGCTCTAACTAATATCAAAAATATTTGCCAGATAAATTAACTACATATAGATAAACTCCAGAATGAAAACAATCATAACAAAAAAAAAAAAAAATCAAGGTACCTACAAGCATTTACTTAATAAAAGATCAAAAAAAAAATTTTTTTTGACATATCAATATATCTTCTATGTGTGTGTGCCGCATTTTATGTGTTAACCTAGGAAATTAAATATATATGCAAGTATATAATTGCACATATATAACCACCCTTCTATAAACAACAAAAAAACTAATGTCAGCTTATGAAAATTTTCAACTATAAATGAGTTACTAAATGAATGTACCTAAATAACAAATTACCAAAGAAAAATGTAGTGAATTGTTGTCCAAATACCACACAAAATGTATAGCTACAAAAAAAGAGCAAACCATACAAAAAACTGTAGGTATATGTTTATGAGCTGTGAATAATATCCAAACGCCAGATATCTTTGAGAAGCATTTACAACATACGCTCAGATTTATGAATTAACGCATACGCGAAATGTCTCAAGACAGTACAAAAAATAAAGCATTAGGAAATCAAATCTCAGTCATAAATAAAATATACTAATAGACAAAAATCAATAGAAAAATTTAAATAACTTCAAATATACCTCAATAGAAAAATTTTGAAAATAGAAAATTTGGACAAACAATCACTCTGAAAACTACAAAAAAAATATAAGCTGATAATAGTTAAAGAAAATTAAATAATAAAATATATATGCCAAATGAAAGTACTGCATCAAAAAAAATTATTAAATGGAATTTTGAGTCAATGAGCCGAAATGGAATTTTGAAAAAGTTGTCCAATTTTCAATTCAAGACAGCTCCAAGACTCACAATGCACAACTCCAGACATACCCATGTCTGGCCCCACGTTGGGCGCCAATTTGTAACAATAAAAATGTTGCTTGGTCATGAACGACCAGCCAACACTTTTATTACTCATAGCAACCAGTAGCTCAATCAGTTTGCATGAGACTAGGGTATGTAGGTGCGTGCGTGTGTGCGTGAATGTGCGAGTCTCGTTAGCCGCCAAGAAATGAAAACTAGGACAACAATGGTTTAATAAAGATTTATTTTAGTATGTATACGAATGCAGTACATTTAATTTTTTTTTAAAAAAGAACTTAGCTTCAGAAGGAAGTCCTCGTAGTAGTGCCCTTCCGAAAGGAAGGTGGTGCTCCAGAGAAGGCTGGCTTTTTGAGGAGTTCAGGTGGTGCCCCAAAGGTGTGGTGTCCCCAAAGAAAAGTTTTCTTCAGGAGTTCAGGTTGTGCCCCAAAGGTGTGGTGTCTTCATGGTGGCACCCCGACCAAGAAGGGTGGTTCTCCTGTGAAAGAGTTATGGCTGGTATTAGCACCTTGTGGAGAAGTTCACAGGACTTCACGATCTGTTTCTGAAGTATGGATCTTCATGCGTTCTTACATTTTGATAAATTGCATTCATATACTTCAGAAACAAATCTATGAAGTAGCATGGGGGAATAAAAAAGCCAAAAAGCAGATAACTTTCAAATGTTCACATGGTAAAGATTAAAAAAAATATAGATATATACAAGAGCGAATAGTTTAAAAAAAGATTCTTAAATACTTTGCATTTTCAGTCCTACCGGATCTTTTCAGATATATAGTGATAAATAAAATAAATGTACAAAGTATGTTCAAAAATTTACAAACTTTTTCCTCACGCCTTGTAAAACAAAATTACCAAAATGTCCAAAAGATCTTTTCATTGCGTTCTCAATTAGCAAATCTGAGTGCTAGGTATTTTTACGTAAAGAATGTCATAAAAAAAATGTGAAACATTAAATACACACAAGATAAGGCATCTTAACACAAAAATATATGGCTAGAAACAAAGAGTAGTGTTCAGCGAATCTTTTGTTAGGTAATTAATAAATATACGGTGTAGGATTGACTTGATATTTAAAGATTAAAATGTTCGCCATCACATGTTCATGGAAAAAAATATATAAATCGGAAAAATCACATTCCTACACAAAATCATATTCCTAAAATAAATATGCAGAAGCAATGAAAATATGGGAAAGCTTAGTAATTAAATCGTTATGATTACCTTGATTAAGACATAATGGCACAGACACAAAAGATTGTCTTAGAGAGACATAATTACATTAGCTGTTAACTGTTTGAGTTCAAAAAGCAAAAGGAATGAACTATTACATTTTATCTAGAAACTAACCTCGGTAAACAGAGAGAGCATACCCCCCACTCATTAGATTTTCCCAAAATTTGGCGCACTTGCGCAGTGTGTATAATTAACAATATTTGCAGCTCAAGGGAGTAGAGATGGGAAAAAGGTAGAGGTGAGAAGCAAAATAGTTATAAAAATGTACTAGTATAATGAGGAAGCAGTAGCTAAAAATGGAAGTTGTAAACTATT